>LR990547.1:7605000-7607500 GCA_905147745.2 Phlogophora meticulosa | reverse complement strand
TAACCTAACCTAACCTAACCTAACCTAACCTAACCTAACCTAACCTAACCTAACCTAACCTAACCTAACCTAACCTAACCTAACCTAACCTAACCTAACCTAACCTAACCTAACCTAACCTAACCTAACCTAACCTAACCTAACCTAACCTAACCTAACCTAACCTAACCTAACCTAACCTAACCTAACCTAACCTAACCTAACCTAACCTAACCTAACCTAACCTAACCTAACCTAACCTAACCTAACCTAACCTAACCTAACCTAACCTAACCTAACCTAACCTAACCTAACCTAACCTAACCTAACCTAACCTAACCTAACCTAACCTAACCTAACCTAACCTAACCTAACCTAACCTAACCTAACCTAACCTAACCTAACCTAACCTAACCTAACCTAACCTAACCTAACCTAACCTAACCTAACCTAACCTAACCTAACCTAACCTAACCTAACCTAACCTAACCTAACCTAACCTAACCTAACCTAACCTAACCTAACCTAACCTAACCTAACCTAACCTAACCTAACCTAACCTAACCTAACCTAACCTAACCTAACCTAACCTAACCTAACCTAACCTAACCTAACCTAACCTAACCTAACCTAACCTAACCTAACCTAACCTAACCTAACCTAACCTAACCTAACCTAACCTAACCTAACCTAACCTAACCTAACCTAACCTAACCTAACCTAACCTAACCTAACCTAACCTAACCTAACCTAACCTAACCTAACCTAACGTAACCTAACCTAACCTAACCTAACCTAACCTAACCTAACCTAACCTAACCTAACCTAACCTAACCTAACCTAACCTAACCTAACCTAACCTAACCTAACCTAACCTAACCTAACCTAACCTAACCTAACCTAACCTAACCTAACCTAACCTAACCTAACCTAACCTAACCTAACCTAACCTAACCTAACCTAACCTAACCTAACCTAACCTAACCTAACCTAACCTAACCTAACCTAACCTAACCTAACCTAACCTAACCTAACCTAACCTAACCTAACCTAACCTAACCTAACCTAACCTAACCTAACCTAACCTAACCTAACCTAACCTAACCTAACCTAACCTAACCTAACCTAACCTAACCTAACCTAACCTAACCTAACCTAACCTAACCTAACCTAACCTAACCTAACCTAACCTAACCTAACCTAACCTAACCTAACCTAACCTAACCTAACCTAACCTAACCTAACCTAACCTAACCTAACCTAACCTAACCTAACCTAACCTAACCTAACCTAACCTAACCTAACCTAACCTAACCTAACCTAACCTAACCTAACCTAACCTAACCTAACCTAACCTAACCTAACCTAACCTAACCTAACCTAACCTAACCTAACCTAACCTAACCTAACCTAACCTAACCTAACCTAACCTAACCTAACCTAACCTAACCTAACCTAACCTAACCTAACCTAACCTAACCTAACCTAACCTAACCTAACCTAACCTAACCTAACCTAACCTAACCTAACCTAACCTAACCTAACCTAACCTAACCTAACCTAACCTAACCTAACCTAACCTAACCTAACCTAACCTAACCTAACCTAACCTAACCTAACCTAACCTAACCTAACCTAACCTAACCTAACCTAACCTAACCTAACCTAACCTAACCTAACCTAACCTAACCTAACCTAACCTAACCTAACCTAACCTAACCTAACCTAACCTAACCTAACCTAACCTAACCTAGCCTAACCTAACCTAACCTAACCTAACCTAACCTAACCTAACCTAACCTAACCTAACCTAACCTAACCTAACCTAACCTAACCTAACCTAACCTAACCTAACCTAACCTAACCTAACCTAACCTAACCTAACCTAACCTAACCTAACCTAACCTAACCTAACCTAACCTAACCTAACCTAACCTAACCTAACCTAACCTAACCTAACCTAACCTAACCTAACCTAACCTAACCTAACCTAACCTAACCTAACCTAACCTAACCTAACCTAACCTAACCTGACCTAACCTAACCTAACCTAACCTAACCTAACCTAACCTAACCTAACCTAACCTAACCTAACCTAACCTAACCTAACCTAACCTAACCTAACCTAACCTAACCTAACCTAACCTAACCTAACCTAACCTAACCTAACCTAACCTAACCTAACCTAACCTAACCTAACCTAACCTAACCTAACCTAACCTAACCTAACCTAACCTAACCTAACCTAACCTAACCTAACCTAACCTAACCTAACCTAACCTAACCTAACCTAACCTAACCTAACCTAACCTAACCTAACCTAACCTAACCTAACCTAACCTAACCTAACCTAACCTAACCTAACCTAACCTAACCTAACCTAACCTAACCTAACCTAACCTAACCTAACCTAACCTAACCTAACCTAACCTAACCTAACCTAACCTAACCTAACCTAACCTAACCTAACCTCACCTAACCTAACCTAACCTAACCTAACCTAACCTAACCTAACCTAACC